>UCOK01018532.1:0-34694 GCA_900474325.1 Synergus umbraculus | reverse complement strand
TAAGAATGACTCATAAATAAAATTCTAAATATAACGCCGAGGCTACACAGAGCGAAAATAGCGGTCCTTTTATGGAAGAAGCTACAAACCTCTAAAAACGCTCCTTATTTGAACTTTCCAAACGCTGGGAGACCGGCGATCGGGAGGGGCGCGCTTCTGGTTGGTTCGAGCTACACAGCAACGACCAATCACGTCAGGCGTCCCCACCGTCGATCCCCCAGCCAGTTATTGTAAATACGCCAGTTCAACTCAGTTACGAGAGTATCACTTCTGTTACCACAGATACCTCATTTTCAATCTTCAATAAGGAAACAAGGAAATAAGGAACTTTTATTTCATCTCCACCAAAGTTTCCATTTGTACGGTTAGCACAAGATACCAGCCCAGTGGGCTCGAAGACATTGTCATCCTGAGAACGTCTTAAAGACATCCTTAGGACGCCCATGTCAGTCCAAATGATGCCCAAAAATCGGAAACCCTTATTACAAATGTGTTACTAATCGCTGCGAACCTTACACTTAAAAATCCCAAATTCTTGAAAAGATAGTGTTCCCAAAAATAGTAACATATTGTGTTCCGATTTTTGAATCTTCGCTTTTAAACCTTGGTGTTCTAGAACCCTAACGCTGTTAAGACCCCAGTTTGAGTTCAAGATTTGGAAATCGGAGACCCTTGTTAAAAAGTTGTTGCCATTTTTACGCGAACCTCATTCAAATAAAATTCTGTCCTCTTGCCTTCCTTTTCCCCAAAGCACTAGAGTCGACTACAATGGACATCCCTGATTTAGATAATAAGTACAAATATTTTGCATACAATATCTAAAATCTACGATATGTAGAACCTTAAAATACTAATTGATAAAATAAGGTATATAAAATTGTGATTTCTTCATATTAATATACATATCACTCCAGGGATGAACGCACTTATCCTGAAGAGCTAATGGCTACCTTACTGCCCATAATTACCTATGCCCAGTGTTCCGCACTTACTAGAAACCTCCATGGACGGTTTCTAGCTGAGAATGTGATTTGTACTCTTGATGGACGAAGAGAAAGGGGCGCTTGCCATGGCGATGAAGGTGGTTCTCTAGTTTACGGAAATCGACTGCTTGGTATTTATTCCCATAATGAAGGAGTTCATCTTGGAGTACATCCAGAAGTTTATGTCAATCTTAGTGATGACAACATTACTCGGTGGATCTATTACAATATAGCAGCACTTGATACATATATAAAATCCCATATACTAAAATCCCGATTTGTGTCAAGCATGGAAGATGAATACCAGGAACGTACCCAGAGGGGTGCCCGAGGGGCCCTTCCTCCCCCCCGAAATTTCAGAAAGTTATGTTATGTGCTATATGTATAAACAATTATCGATATTCGATGATATTACTTTTGAATCTGCGGGCCCCCCCACCCTTGAAACAAAATCCTGGGTACGAGCCTGATGAATACTATTGTATTTTATATGTGTTTGATTTTGCATTAATAGCAAAGCATCAATGACGTGACTATTTGGTGGATGTGTATAGTGAATAAAATTATTAAAAGATGTGTGAAAAGACTTGCAAGCATTACTAGTTCATTTCAGGTTTGCTGTTCTCTTGGTCCATATAGTACATGAAAATCTAGAATGAAAATGAATATAATTGTCTACCAAGTAAACTGCAAATTGTTCTACCCTGTTATATTCTGGTATGGTTTCTATCAAATCATAGGTAAAACTATCCTCAACTTTATTAACAACTCAGTAACAATTTCATTTTCATCTTTCATGTGATTAAAGTTTTTGATTTACAAATGAACAAGTTTTGGGATTGTATTTTTATTGATTAAATATTACTCTTTCAGAAATTTCTTATAATAGTTATGATAAATGTATATTGTCATTTTGTATCACAAAAACAAATAAACTGAATTTACCCGGAAGACAATACAGTGATTTAATTTTATTGTTATTAAGATTGCCTTATTTTTAATACCCCGAATAACATAGTAAAATTTTATCAAAAGTTTTAAGTAGCAATGGAAATCAAGAGGTAAAAAAATACTTTTATTTTACATAATATACGCAGTATTTATCATTCCGTTCTTCAGAAATGCTATTAACGTCCGACGCAGTGGCGGACTTACGTAAGGACACATGGAACACATGCCCAGGGATCCCCACAAGCTAGGGGACCCCATAAAATGAATATCCTCTTTTTTTATTCTTACCGCCATTATTGAATTAGATCATATATTTTCAGACACTCAAAAAATACAATTACTATGAAAATGTGGAAATTACAGTGTGATAAATTTAAAAAATATGCAATAAATAGTGTGTAATTTATAATTTCGAATCCCTTAGAAGGGGGCCCCCACACTATTAATGCCCAGGGCCCCAATTAACTTAAATCCGGCTTTGATTAACGGCCTTTAATTGTTTAAACTGCCAATAAATTTCCTGGTGATAAAATATGATAAGTTCATACTACATATATAAAATATACACAAAAATTTTATTACAACGCCAGGAACATTTGACTATAAAAATAAAATTTTTACTTCCTACTCTAACAGTAAAAACAGTGTTGAAATTATTGCGTCGTTTGAAAGCAGCAACATTTTTTTTGTTCGGGACAAGCTAAACGTATTACAAAAAGTTTTTTAATTATCAATTTGTAAATCAATTAATGAATTTTTTGCAAAGATGAGGAAAGAATCTTATTTGAGTCTATTAATACTTTGTTCAATTTTGTCCGAAGGAATTGCGGTTATATCAAATGGAAAAATTGGTAAGTGGTTCTTTTTGTTTCTGGTTTTTTACTGCAAGAAAATTAGCATGTAATCTAAATACAATCCATAGTTCTTCTGTATTTTTAATAGGATAATTTAAACTTAGAAAAAAAACTTAAAAAATTAACTGATATAAAAGGAGAAATATAAAATTATAGTCCAGTTGTTCGCATTATGATTCGTTTATGGTATCCAGCGCCTGAGTTTTTCAAAGAAAAAATATTATCCAAGTTATACATTGTAAATTATTAATCATAGTCGCTCGCGTCAAAGTTTATCGAAATATCGATTTGTAAATGAGTAAATGAGTAGTTTGCCTTCCCCTTCTTCCAAACCAAGCTTTAATAAAATTTTCGAATTTTAATTTTTGTCAAGCCACTAAAGATGTTAGGAGAGGATGAAGGCAAGCTACCCATTTACTCATTAGGGTGGTCCAGAAATGCATTGCAAAAATTTTTTCATGTACATGTATATTATCTACATTTTTACAACTACAGCTTGGTGTATTACTATATGTCGCGAGATAATGTTATAACGACAGTCTCAGTCTACAGGGACTTTCGGCCTCTGAGTGTCGCCAAAAATCAGTCACCCAACTAAGTTCCAAAAAAAATTAATTTAATGCCAAGGGCGCCAGGTACTATTGGTACCGCTCAAAACTTGACTGACTAAAAATGCAAAAAAAAAAATTAAGTTCGTTCAAACTAGCTCGACTAGGAGAGGGATATCGTGGGGGCGCAGACACAAATCAGACTCAACTTGATGAGGTTTAAAAGAAATGAAAAATCAGAATTTATTACAAGAGATATGAAATGAAATAGTGTACAATGTTTAATTTTATGAATGAGATGAGAAACAAAAGAAAAGATTAATACGGTTTGAATAATCTTTAGTTTGAAATTTTACAGACTATAAGCGATGTTAAATTGTCCTCAGAACTAAGAAACTAGAATTCTTAAATTCTTATAATCTCAAATAAATCTACGCATCAAACGCGAAAAATGTACAAGATGTCGAGAAGCCATGACACAAGCGTCTATTCAAAAATCGAAAATTAATAAACTACAAGATATACGTCTCATTAATCATTTTTCCAAATTAGCATCAGCGAGATATAATCTTCAAATTAAATGCTCAAAACATACTCGAAAAACAAGAAACTAATAACTTCAACACTCGCTTGCCAAACTATACAATGCCATCGTATGGGCGTTTGCTGAGTGTTACATAACTCGAAATATGCGAAACAGAATAATTTACATGGGAGAAACGCTATTTGCTGGCGCCTACCTTACTTTCCGAAGACCAAAGTACTGAGTAATCCAACCGAGGGAGGAAAGGCACAAGCTCGGCTATATAAGATAAAGTTCTAATGTAGTTATGCACCCTGCAAATTTTAGGATTCTTCCCATAAATTACGTGAAAAGTTCACACGTGAACAGCCAGCACAGAACTGAATGTTCTAGGCGTCGTCCGTCTGAGCGCGCAGTCGCAGTTACGTATCTTGGGTTACTCTGAGAGCTGCTGCCCTCTTTTTGCGTGGAACGGAGCTAGCGTTAGCCATTATGGCTGCGTTCACATATTTTGACAGCTCATGTGTCTTTTCATACTAAGATGCAAGCGGCAAATACAAAATCAAGTTACGGCAATAATATAATCATACTTAAAACTAGTTAATTCTATTTTCAATTCTATTTGACTCTCACACATCCACACCAACATTCATACACTTATATCTAATTGAGTTCCTACTGGCTGTTCTGTTTTAGTTCCGTTTATTTAATTTAGTCTGGGGAGAGGATCAGCAGTGTGGTAAAAATCCACAACGTTACAATGTAGTTTTACTGCAATCGGGGAAGTTTTTGTTATACTCTTTAACTACATGTAGTAGAAATTGTTTCTGATTTTCATCTCTAGTTATTATACTATTAAAATGAGAAATCAATTTTACAGCTCTCTCTGCAACGTCGTTGACTACTTTTACTTGGGAAACAATTTGTTTTCCTTTTTTGTACGCTTCATTTACCATCCAGTTGGAAGCTAATAATTTTTGTTAAAAAAAATATTAGAAAAAAATTTTATAAACAAATGGAATTTGTTTAAAAAATTGAAATTTACTAAACTTGGACATCACTGCTATAGAGTTAATTTACAACATTTTTGTAGAGAAATCATCGGATCTTCACATTCGTAAGAAGCGTGTAATTAATAATTCACAAGGAGGAGTCCAACCAGCACATATTACAATGGCTCGTCATATTGTCCAAATTCTAGTTGCTGATACTTTTGAATGCGCTGGTAGTATATTACAAGCTAATATCATTGTAACAGCGAAAAACTGTCTTTATGGAAGTGATGACATGTACACAGTTTTATCTGGTTCGTTAATAAAAAACAGGGGAACTCGTCACCGTGTGCTTGAAAGTATAAAACACCATGATACTAATTTAGGTGATTATCTATTTCTACACTAAGATAAAAATGTTATTGAATCTACAATATGCTTTAAAGTATTTTTTTGTCTGCAAAATTCAAAATTTCCTTTTCATTACAATTTATTTCGAATTTTTTACAGCATTGATGAAAATCCACCCTGCCATCCGCCTCAGCCCACAAGGTAGTAATAAAATTAATCTTTACCATGGACCCTTGCCTGCTTCTGGGGTTTTCAGTGGCTGGGGCTGCACCCACATATCACCAACGTAAGCTATCATACACATTTTAATGAATTATTTACTGAAAACTAAGTAGGTTAACAGTATGCAGCAGTACCAATTGTAAAACAGTTGATCGCAAGATGTCAAAAGTGATCAATAATCCAAAAGTGAATTAAAGTGTTGCACAATGCATAATGACAAAACAGTTGGCAACTGTAACAAACCACACCGGATTTTGGGAGTCGTCCTCTTCTTCTGCGATCGACTCAAGGAGATATTTACAATCATAGGACCAATTTTTGATCTCCCAACACTAATCAAGAGCACTATCGGACAATGATCGTTTCTATGGATATCTTTTCTGATGATGCTGTCATAGATTCTATATTTTCCCTCCGTCCGATGTTTATACCTCTGTCATTGTTTGAATATGGCCAAAATGTCTAAAATACCTTTTTGATGAGGATATAGATGTGAATTGCGTCAATTGCTTCTCCATTGAGCAACACTTTGATCCACTTTTACATAAAAAATTGAGGCCTTGAGATTTAATGTGACGATGTATCCCAAATAAACTTTTGGATAAAACTCTGTTTAAAGGAAGGTGATCTAGTTTTAAATACGTACTTTTCAATTTTCAGGGGAGATCGCACATATCCTCAGCAGTTAATGTCAACTATACTACCCATACTCAGACTTGCGCAGTGTTATGGAGAAATTAGAGCCCGCTTAGGACACTATGCCCATCTAGATTCTCTTTGTACTCTTGATCCATCTAGAGAAAGAGGTGCATGTTACGGCGATGAAGGTGGTTCTCTTGTTTACTTAAATAAATTGATTGGTATATATTCTTATAATGGAGGAGTTAATCTTGGGGTACATCCGGATGTTTATGTGAATCTCAGTAGCCAAAACATCTCACAGTGGATCCAATACCAAACACGAGAGCTTCAAACTAATTGAACCCGAGCCGATAAACATTATATACTATTTCTCGACGAATAGTCTTCTTATTCTAAAAAAATGGCGACATCATGCAGTTTTATTCACTGTTTACAGAAAATCTCAGAGGTTTGCAAAATTTTGGATATGGTTTAATGAAAATTCTTGTAAGAGTTAGAGAAACACTACTGAAAGAATCTCATTACCTACACTGAGAAAAAAATACTCAAAAATCAATAAATATACTTTTGAATCAATAAATCTCTTCTAAAAGCAGATATTTTATTGATTAAAATGTATATACTTTAAAATGTATAATATCGCTATTTTATGGAAATTATTAATTCTTGTTTCATTAAAAATTAATATGAATCAATAAAATATCTGCTTTTGGAAGAGATTTATTAATTAAAAAGTATATTTATTGATTTCCGAGTATTTTTTTCTCAGTGTATAAAAAATGTACCTAATAATAATAACTAAAGGAAATCTAAATGTACTTGGTCGGCAATTTGTGACGACATATCACAATAAAAAATATTCTTATCGAAATATATCTAAAATGCCTGTGGCAAATAAAGTTCGTGTCTTATTGGCCATAAATCTTAATACTATTTGGATTTTTTTTATCAGTTGACGCTATAAGAATAAACAATTAAATGATGACTTAAGATTTTTTATATGAAAAACAACTACAGGTATTATAAAGATTACATATGTACATGAATTTGAATTTTCTAACGTATTAGGAAGGAGAAATGATTTATAAAGGTTCAAATATAATATTGAAAACAAATCAAAACCACTTTTAAAAATATTTATTGACCACCAATTCCACACCAAATACCCAAGTATACATATTAAAATCAACTCTAATATTCTAAAGAATATTATAACACACTAAACTGAAAATGTATTTAAAATATCGAGTTACATTCCAATATCACTTATTGCTTCTCGTAATCCAAATTTTAGTCAAGAAAGAACTTTGCCTATTGTTTTAAATCCTGCGTCCAGGACGCATGTTTTCAAATTCACGTTTGTAATAATTGATCCACCGTATAATGTGCACATTATTAAGATCCATAAAAACATCCGGATTCACTCCAAGATTAACTCCTCCATTATGAGAATAAATACCAAGCAATTTGTTTAAGTAAACTAAAGAACCACCTTCATCGCCGTTGCATGCACTTCTTTCTCTATGTGGATCACGAGTACAGATAATAGAAACAGATGAATGCGGCATTTGTCCATGTGTTGCTCTAATTGCTCTTTGACACTCGTCATTAGTCATCATGGGCAGAAGAGTTGCCATTAACCGATCAGGATAAGTGCGTTGTCCGCTGCAAATAACCTTACTGTGAACTTCGAACACCTTTAATAATAATAATTGTATTTATGATAGCCTACCTTGGTGATATGTTGGTGCATCCCCAGCCACTGAAAAGACCAGCACTGTGTGGAGGTAAACTTCCTTCGAAAATATCAATTTTCTCATTACCATTTGGTCTGAGGACAATTGGAGGATGGATTTGTAGCAACGCTGTAAAAAAAGCAATATCAGATATCAAACGTAATGAACTGGGAATATTTCATTATACGAACAATTAATCACCTAAATTAAAATGTAGCTGTTTTACACTCTGTAATACTCGATGACGAGTGCCATTGTTTTTCACTAATGAACCAGATAAAACGGTATACATATCATCACTTCCATAAAGACAGTTGCGAGCTGTTATTATCATATTAGGTTGTAATATACTGCCGGCACATTCAAATTCACCATGTACTTGAATTTGAACAAGATGGCGAGACATTGTAATATGTGCTGGTTGGACATCTCCTGATGAATGATTAATTACACGCTTTTTACGTATGTGCTGATCCAATGATTTATCTGAAAGAATATTGAAAATTATTTTATTAGTAACATATGATCACTATTAATTACTTTATTCATTACTGACACAGGAGTATATAATATGCAAATATCTAAAGTTATAAATTTTTTGACTAAAGGACGTTGAACTTTTGCAATCTGCTGCACGACATTAGGTTTTGAAAGTTGACCCCTACTTTACAGAAAAAGTAAATATTACTTACCAGTACTCTCAGTTGATATAACCGCAAGTCCTTGAGACCAAAGTGCACAAAATATTAGTATACTGAAATAATATTCGTCCATCATTTTGACAAAAAGTAATCGGTGTAGATGACCTTTATAATAAAAAATCAGTCAGATAAAAAAATTATCCACCTATAAGTTTCAGAATGAAGACCACAAAATAGAGGAATGAACTTATATCGTAAAATTTTATACGCCTTATCTCGAAACAGTAATATTTATTTTATAGCATACAAAATAGCTTAATAAACATACATACACATGGACTTCTCGCTGTGTAACGGACTGGTGGGGGAAGCCACGCGCTATAACCACGTGAAATACCCATTGTATTTCTGAGAATATGCTTAAAAATAAATCTAATTATAACGACGAGACTGGACAAAACAAAAATAACGGCCCTTTCTTCTTGGAAGAAGCTACGCGGTCATCTATTACCGATTTTTTCATTTTTACCGGTTTTATCAGAAAAATATAGTTATCACTGGATATTCAACGGTTTTTTCCTTCCAGGAAGGAGCCTACTTGACTTTCCTAACGCTATTAATTCCGGCGACCGGGAGGGGCGCGCTTCTAAGTGGTTCGAGCTACACGGCAACGACCAATCACGTCGCGCGTCCCCATCATCGACTCCCAGCCAGCTATTTTAAGTATGGCACTCTCTCGCCAGTTTTACCTCAGTTTACAGTCTCTTTGTGTTCCCTTGTACTCGGATGGACAAGGAGGTGTACCGAACGGAATCTTTCCCAATCTTTACCCCTCGCTACGTAATCCTATCGTGTTGCGTCTCCAACGAGCAACTTTAGAACTATCATCCATAATGCTTTTCATTATGCACGCGCAGTTTTAAGTTATTTAAAATACTATAAAAGAGAGAGAGAGCATAGTATGAGTGAGATGAGCGATCGGCGTCGGGGTTGTGCAGTGACGCGTCACTCGAAGTTTTTTACGTATTATACATGGTTTTCTACTTATGGTAGATTGCGTATTTTACGTGGAAAACCCCCCACTTCGTGTGAATATGGTCTTTTCGACGTGAAATACCTAGTAGATTGCTGTAAAGAACTATGTAATTTACCTAGGGTATTTTACTTACCCAACCCTGATCGGCGTTTGTGTCACTCCGCCCTCCAGCGGTCAAGTCTTAACTTAACTAGTCTAACAACGACATTGGTCTGAGTAGCATCAGTACACACTTTTGGTCTGCGTCTAACCTCAGTACATTCTCATTTTCTTTTTGGTCTGAGCCAGTCTCATTCATTTCATTCACGCGGAGCTCCCGAGCGTCCGGTATAAAACCATAATCAAAATTGTACACGCGAATGAAAGTGACGGGTACGCGAGTGACACCAACGCCACACCGAGATTAGTGTTTTCTTTTATGGATTTTGATTTCATTAATAAAAAGGGTTTTTTATGCCTTAACCGGCTTTTTCCCTGTAAAGGTTGTGTACAATTTATTGAAATCGCTTCAAACGAATATTTATTTCCAATCAATTATTAAATAAATTGTCGAGCCACCTACGGTAAGGCAATTATGACTTTCGAGTTAAAACATATCTGTTAAAAACAAACCAAAACGAAGATGTTCTTTTATTCTCGAACTGGAACCCTTTTGACTTGCGTGTTTTAGAATCAGAACTCAGCAGGTGTTCTGCATTTCTGGAATCCATTGTTCTGAAGGTGTTTTCTAACATAATAAAGGAAGAACCCTAATTGTATCCTCGCTTTCCTGAAGACCCCCCCTTCTTCAGAAATTACAGGAGTTGTCTACAGTTTGATTGACAGTAAACTTTATTTCATTGTTAATTCCTGTATACTTTATTTACTTTCCTCAAGTGCAGAATCTTAGATATAACAAGACCACGAAATTGTTAGTTTGTTATATACACTGTGACGCTTTATTGGAGTTAATGTCGATGCTTGAAAAATTGAAGTTCATCTGTGTAGTAATTGATCCATCGAGTAATATTGTCATCACTAAGGTTCACATAAACTTCTGGATGTACCCCAAGGTTAACGCCTTCATTGTAAGAATAAATACCAAGTAATCGACCACCGTAAACTAGAGAACCACCTTCATCGCCGAAGCAAGCGCCTCTCTGTGGATCCAGAGTACAAATAGCAACTGCTGGCGGTAGGTGTCTGTGAGAGGCTAGAATGCGTTCGACACACTGCTCATGGGAAATTATGGGCACTAGGGTTGCCATTAATCGAACAGGATAAGTACGTTCTCCTCTGAAATTTAAGAGGTATATGTATTGCCAGTAAATTAATAAGTAGTTACATATGAAAAAACATTAAAAGCCAACATTCACTACATCCATTGAACTTACTGTCGTGATATGCTAGTGCATCCCCATCCACTGAGAAGACCAGAACTTTGAGGAGGTAAACGTCCTTCAAAAAGTTTGATTTTATCATTACCAGGAGGGCTTAAGCGGATTGCTGGATAGATTTTCATCAATGCTGTAAACAAATCAATTATCGAAGTCAATTGAAATGATTTGAAAATTTTAAACTATGCTCAATTTGAAACTACATGCTTTTGACAGAGCATACTATATTTTAAGAAAGATTATCTTCAAAGTGTAAAAACAGTGAATCACCTATATTATAGTGTGGGTGCTTAGTACTCTCAAGCACACGGTGACGAGTTCCCTTGTTTTTTACTAACGAACCAGATAAAATGGTGTACTGATCATCACTTCCATAAAGACAGTTACTAGCTGTTATGATGATATTATTCTGCAATATACTGCCAGCGCATTCAAAATTATCAGCCACTAGAATTTGGACAATATGACGAGCCATCGTAACATGAGCTGGTTGGACTCCTCCTGGTAAATGATTAATTACACGCTTCTGACGGATGTGAAGATCCGATGATTTCTCTACAAGAATGTTGCAAATTAACTCATTAGTATAATTTAGTATTATTAGGGAAATATTTGCCTTAATTTGGTATAACAGAAAAAAGGAACATCGCTTACCAATATACTCATTTGATATGACTGCATTTCCTACCGACCAAACTGCACAAAGGATTAGTAAACTCAAATATGATTCTTTCCTCATTTTAACATAGAGATTTCCGTTTAAAATTATTTCAATGTAGCGGATAATAACTGCTGGAGAATTATAGGAGAATGTTACTTTTATAATGAGATTTTATTGATGATGTGAAAGAGTAATTAGATATAATTTATAGCATATTATAATTTTTAAGTAGAATCTAAAAAAAAAACAAATAACGATTATTATCTCCCAATATTTTACCCTTTACGGTTAATACTATAAGTTAATACAAATAAGTACATAGCATATTGCTATAAAATTTGCTCATCCGATAATCCACGTTAAAACTTTTAATATTTAGTGATAAAATTCAAGAAACAATCAATTCTTTTCTTGACGTACATCACTAAGCCGATAACGCTTTAAATGTGAGACAATAAAAATTTATCTCTAAGTTTTTTATGTAAATAAGATTTTAGTTTTAGTTTCCCGAATGATATGAAGAAAATATGTAACAGTAACAGCCTTGGATACATTATATAGATAATATAAACATGGTTGAAAATTAAACTTACACAAAATATACGTTTACTGACTTATAAATATCTAGGCTATAAACTGTATCTAATCATTCTTAAAAAGACAAACAAAAACAATTTATTCTTTTTGCAAAGAATATTGTTGTCCATATTGCGATAACTATACGTAGAAAATTTTAAAATTTTTAAATTTTACCCATAAGTCATTTACTCTGGTTACTTCTTTGTCAAAATGATGAAAGAATCTTATTTAAGTCTACTAATATTTTGTTGCCTTTGGTGGGAAGGATTGGCGGTAATATCAGATGAAAATATTGGTAAGTAACAATTCTTTTTTCTGTTAATCGTATCTATTTAATTTCCTTCCCATTCTATTGAAATATTTTTGTATTAGTGGGTGACACTAAATTTTTTGAAGATCCCTCATTTAAGATGCAACATTCTTGCAGAGAAATCATCGGATCTTCACATTCGTAAGAAGCGTATAATTAATAAATTACCAGAAGTATCCCAACCAGCACATATTACAATGTCTCGGCATATTGTCCAAATTCAAGAAAATCGTAATTTTACATGCGCTGGCAATATATTACAAGCTAATATCATCTTAACCGTTAGCAGCTGTATTCAGAGAAATATTGAATCTTATTCCGTTTTATCTGGTTCATTATTAAAAAACCAAGGAGCTCGTCACCGTGTATTAGCGGATGTAAAACACCCAGGCTCTAATATTGGTGATTGTCTATTTCATTTGATTAAATCTATAGCATCTTCAGAGCTTCTAAGTTTCCAAACAAATTAAATATACAATTGATTTCGAATTTTTTTGACAGCATTGTTGAGAATACATCCACCAATCATTCTTGACCCACATGGTAGTCAGAAAATTAATTTTTTCACTGGAATTTTACCTGGACATACTTCTGGTCTTTTCAGTGGCTGGGGATGCACTGAAATTGTTAGGTGAACTTTAAATAATGCAAAGTTTCGAAACCTGATCGAAACCCTGATTTTTGGGCATGGTCTGAAGTTGCCAAGAATCGCTTCCTAGAATTTTTCTAACTGCGATTCTGGGTTCTCAGCAGTACAACGAGCTTTTTAGAATCGGGGTTTCCGTGTATTATAAACTACTCAAAAGATGTACCTTTTATATTTCAGCGGAGAACTAATTTATCCTAGGATGTTAATCGCAACCTTACTGCCCATAATTACGTATGACCAGTGTCAAAGAGCCATTAGAAACACACACGGACGCATTCCGCCTGTAAATGCTATTTGTACACTTGATCCAAGTGGAAAAAAAAGCGCGTGCTACGGCGATGAAGGTGGTTCTCTTGTTTACTTAAATAAATTGATTGGTATATATTCTTATAATGGAGGAGTTAATCTTGGAGTACATCCTGATGTTTATGTGAGCTTTTTGAACGTCAACATGATTCAGTGGGTCAATCGAACGTCAATGGAACTTCAAGGTCGTCGATTTCGTAATCTCAGTTAAACAAATATTACTTCATGAAAGAAGAATAAATAAAGAAGAGCCTCTTCTTTCAGATAATTTTAACAACATGGATGTCGCAACATGCTGTTCTTATGTTAACTGTAAATTTTTAAGACATTTTCAGTTTCAATAAAGATTTTAGAAAATTCTGTTAACTCTACACAAAGAGCTATGTGTTACTTTTTTTTTAAATATCATCCAATGCCTCTCTGGGCCCTAAAAAGATTTCCTGAAAGTTTGGTAAAGGAATATTTAGGCCTTAATATTTAAATGACCTTAAAATTTTTTAAATAACAAAATATCAACTTTGTTATCTGGAAGACAAAAATAACATTCATACCATTTAGGTAATACATTTTTAATAACTTCGATTTCGTAATGTACAGAACTTTGTATAAAAATTCGATATTTGTAAAGAGATAACACTAAAATCTATGTTAAGATAATAAAGTAGATAGAGAGAGTTTATTTGAGAAAATAAGGAAATTAATTTATTATTTATTACCAAAAATTAATTTAGTAATTTTTAACCAATAAGAATACAAAGAAAATTTTTTATTGTGCACTTGGACATAGTGTTTATAAAATTATAAACAGACCTTCTGTAAATTATACTGCATTACTTATCTGCATTACTCAATATCTCTCATTATCAAAGAATTTTACTCTATAAAAGAGGAATTATTTATTCATTTAGCAGTTATTACCTGTGTTGTGAAGATTGTGTAAAAAAATTATTTTTTTCTGTATAAAAGTTTTTTCGTATTTATATATTGATTAAGTTTTTGTCATAATGAGAAAAGAATTTTATTTGAATCTGGTAATATTATGTGGATTTTGGTCGCAGGGAATTGCGGTCATATCAAATGAGAATATTGGTGAGTATTCCTTTTTTTCACCAATCCATTTCATTTCTTTCCCACTCAATCCAATTATAATTTCAATTAAGTATAATTATATTAAATAAAAATGCTTTGATTACACCAGCTTAATAGCCTCGAAAGTAAAAATCTTAAATTCTAGGTGATAGAAATTATAAATCTCCTACGGACCAACTTATCCGCAAAAAACGTATAATTAATAAATCACAAGGAGGAGCCCTTCCAACACATGTTACACTGTCTCGTCATCTTGTCCAAATTCAAGAACTTGGTGAATTTCAATGTGCCGGTAACATATTACAAACTGATATCATCTTAATTATTCGAAGCTGTTTCAATGGAGGCATAGACAGGTATTCCGTATTATCTGGTTCAATGATGAAAAACAATGGAACTCGTCACAGAGTAGTAAGGATAGAAAGTCATCCAACGTCTAATATAGGTGATTGACTGTTTTCAATTCAAAACTTTCGAAGTATTATGCAATTGAGATTGAATAGCAATTTTTCACAGCTTTGTTGCTAATCCGCCCATCGATCACTCTTAGCCCACGAGGTAGTGATAAAATTAGACTTTTCCAAGGATACTTAGATCCGAATAGTTTTGGTCTTTTCAGCGGTTGGGGATGCGTCGACATATCACCAACGTAAGCTATAATGAATATTTTTAATTTGACTTAGCTACTGACTACTCTAAACATTAAGTTTCTCCATCAGTACTAACATACAGACACTTTACTATCATTTCGGTGTAGGTTTTGATTAACTAAACAAATTTACCCAAGTTTTCAACTTAAGTCACCTAAAATTGTCTAGACTTTAATAGATTATTACCCTTCATATTTTAGGGGAGAACGCATTTATCCTCCTGAGTTAATGTCAACTCTACTGCCCATAATTCCCCATCAGGAATGTTACCGATCCATTGTTAGGTTACATCTACAGATACCGAGTGCAGATATTCTTTGCACTCTTGACCCACGTAGAGAAAAAGGCGCTTGCTACGGCGATGAAGGTGGTTCTCTTGTTTACAATAACCATCTGCTTGGTATTTATTCTCATAATGGAGGGGTTAATCTTGGAGTACATCCAGACGTTTATGTAAAAGTTAGTGAAGAAAAAATCTCTCAATGGATAAACATGAAAACACAAAATCTTCAACGTATCGGTGTTGAATATTTCAGAATGAGTTCATTTTAGGGAACGAATATTTGTATTATTTGCCCTTATCATTTTTGCTGATGCAATTACTTATTCAACTGTCAACAGATAACTCCTCAAAAATAAGAGAATAAAAGTTTGCCTTGAAATGTCTTGGGCAAATAACCTAAGTAGTAAAATTATTATTATTGTTTATAAAGATACAAGTATATTCTATTATCGTTCAATATTATCAATGTTCAAGTAATAAACAGTATTCATAAATTATCCGATTTTTCAATCTGTCATACCTACCATAGTCTATATGAATTATTATACTCAAATATCCTAAATTAAATACAAAAGAATAAAATCGCACCATTAGCCTCGCAGTAATTGATGCACAGTAATTTATGCAAACCGAAACGAGAAATATTACGATTTTTCACAAGAAACTAAGTTGGGCGCCAGCTAATCGAATTTATTTCGATTAGCGAGGACAATATTATGAGTTTAATTTAGAATGACAAAACTAGGAACTTTACAGAAATGTCAGAAAAAACCTTCCCGTCACAGTGTTTAACATTATTATTACCAATGATTCTGTACAAGTCAATATGTGACAATTTTTTATTTAAATTCATTCTGACTTACAATCTGCAGTACATAGTGAACACTTTGAGTCATTGTACACTCTCCATCACGGCCCTTTTTTAGTAACTCCACACTCGAAGTGACTCGACGAAGTCCAGAGACCCGAAGAACGCCGAAGAATTCCGAAGAGGCCCGAAGATATCCAAAGAACGCCGAAAGGTTCCGAAGAAGCCTGAAGAGGTCCGAAGAGGTCCGAAGAAGCCCGAAGACGCCTGTGTTGTTCCACTTTTAGAACGAGGTGAGGTTATCCTATTAGAAAAAAGTCATGGCCTAAAATCTCGAATTGAACAAAATCGAATATTGAAAAGTCTCGAATTTGTCTCGAAAAGTATCGAAATAAGAAAAAAAGCTTTGAGCATATTGAATGTAGAAAAGAACATAGAACATAGAAACGGTAGTGCGTTGACGGCCGCGTAGCGGTTGGCAGTGGCACTAGTCCTTTTCTAAAAAAGACATGGATTTCAGACAACTTCACATTGCGTTCCACATTTCGCGTTACCTTTCAGCTAACTTCATGCGTAGTACGCTAACCTTATTGGTCAATTCATATGGCGCGCGAATTTAAATTGTCATTTCAGTTTCTATAGACGAAACACGCGCGCTCAAGTGCGCGGCCTAAGCTCGTAAGGTAAAAAGGCCATTTAATTAAATGTATCTTAATGAACTATCAATTTATTTCTAAAGCAGGAGTTTGAGATTACAATTTCCACTCAACGAACGAGAGACAAATCCATGGAGCGAATCTAATCCGAACTCTGAGATTTCCCGATATTCGAAATCACTCTCTTCTTGGAACTAATGTCTGAAGAATACGTTATTTTCCGATTACATTTCACCCAAATCTGATAATACCACGAATCGTTAGATTGCCTCAGTGCTCTCAAAGTTGGCTCCCTGCGCGCGCAGCGCGTGTTGGCTTCCCATTGGAGAAATTCTGCCATTGGCTGTAACGTGGCGCGTAATTCAAAATCGAATTTAACCAATTAATGGCAGAATTTCTCCAGTGGGAAGCCAACACACGCTGCGCGCGCAGGGAGCCAACTTTCAGAGCACTGGATTGCCCTAATCTGTCGAGGACTTCGCGGACATTTACCGTATCCTCGTTTACCGATTGAATCGCATATCTACACACACACACACCAGTACACTTTCCAATATAGGCCTCAGCCGTACAGTTTCTCATACCCAGGTTGATCGCGATTCGTTGCCAGGATGAGCGAGCAAGAAAACTGATTCCTTCCTTTTGAGCTGGAATTCAGGAATCAAATCCATCAACTGGGCGTCCCCAGGAAGTCTCGTGACACGGAGAATCACAGCCCGTTCCAATTGACAACCAACTGGTTGTCGCTTTTCCAACTGAATTCTTCGGCTCGTTCCATCTCTACTCAGCTGTTCTTCTATCTCTCCTGGATTTGTGTCACCTTGTCGGTGTGGACTCATACACGCCCGATCAGAGTCGGCTGTAATTGGCACACTTACCCTATACGTAATCGGTCCCTTATGATCAGATTGAAGAAGGAAATACTTTTTCTTTACTTCCCTTTAAGTATGTACCACCATAATCCTAGAAGTCAACAGAGAATTACATACAAACACAGTGTACAGCATCGCCGATAAATTTGCACATTCCCTTTTATGTATCAGCGGACTCAATTGGTAATGGCCGTGAATGTCTCGAGTAATTGAGGGTCTAAGCCCCCCAGGGCAAAGTTTGCAAAGGAGGTTTATAGTTAGTGGATATAGTTCCATGAGAAAATATAAAGCTAGTACCTGCATAATGTATCGAGGAGGGCTTGACTCCGCCGACACAAAGTACTTGGTAACTACTTAGACAAGGGAACGCAGGCCTGACGAAACTCTTGCCAGACTACTTAGAAACTTATTTCGCGGCACGTCTTTAAAATGATGTAGCCAGCATCCCCGACACTCTTCTACGTGCATCTTCGTCTTCCGTCAACGAGTCTTCTTCCACCTTCACCGGATTTTACTTCTGAGCACGTTACTCGGCCCCACAATTTCACCCTTAAGAAATCTCCCATCTCCCTTTGCTCTTCTTGGTAGGATAAATTAGTTTTTTATGGTCCGACGGTCCGCTGAGACGCGAAAGACGCGAAAGCAGAAGAATAATAGCGAGGAAGTTATAATGTTTTATAATTAGCTACGGCATTTATTTCATTCGAGAGAAACCCGAGCGACCGTGGAAAACTTTGGACGGTTGAGCGAACTGAAAAAAAAACTCCTTCTGGCAGGTTACCCTTTCTATGATAGTTTATGCTCGACAGAACCGAAACGTGATAATCTCTGTCTGAGGTCTTAACTTTTAAAAAAGTCAGGACTGGAAAGTTTCAGGGAACAAAGGGTATGCGAAAGTCTTAGTCATCCTTGAAGAAACTGGTTTTGAAATGAGGGTAAGTATGCAGGATAGAAAATTGAGAGCAATTGTGTGGACAGGAGTATAATCTTTAGTGACAGAAATTTGAATTCTGCGTAAATTTAGTACTCAATTCGACAATTGGGAGATGGTGGGTTGATTTCTGTGGCAAAACTATTCGAATAAATTTGGCAGTGGGTAATGTAAATCGACGGATTTTCAAAAGCACTACATTATCGCATTATTATGAACTCCAACCGCACCTTTTATTACTTGGAGTATTGCTGCGCCTCCACGTGAATTGATAATAATGCACGCCTACCACCTGATTATGATGATTATTGCAGTTACATCGTACTTGTGGTTATCGTCGACTAAAACTTTGCCGTTCCGTGAAGTAGTAAATGAACCAATGGAGTGAGGAAAATCGAATAAATTTCAGTGTTGATTGGAATTTTCATTTATTAGAGGGAATGATAGGAAATTAACAAATGTCAACAATTTTGAAAACAAGAACAGTAAACTTGATTATTTAAATTAAGATTTATTAGAAAGAACCCAAAGTAATCTCAAATGTTGAAAAATAAGGAAATAATACTTAATAATGTCCACAACTATGACGTTACGAATTACCAACCGGACAATGTATTTCTTTTCCACCTTATTTTTGAATTAACTAAAATATCTCGTTGGAAATTTGAGAGATGAAAGAAAATATATCATCCGACCGCTGTCTCGTTCCTTGGAGCTCGTATTTTACATGAAAAATATATTTTTCATAAATTTTCCATGTCCAGTATCCACTATAGCAGACCATGATGATTTACCAGGATTTACAAAGAATATATGGTCTGCTAATATAGTGAACATGGAAAATTGATGAAAAATATTTTTTCATGTAAAAAAGAATTACATTGTCCGGTTGGTAATTCGTGACGTCATAGTTTGGTATTTGCCCCTAAGGTGATGCATATTTGTTTCACGTGTAACTTAAGCTCGGATGTTGAAAGTACAAAACACGTTATCTGGTAATGAGTAAATAAATATTCATGATGAACTATTTCTATAGCGGATATAAGCAAATTAGAAGTTTCAAAGAGCTTGCTGTGATAACCTTTGAGAAATTCCCTATTCATGGGTTAAGTAATTCATGTCGCAGCAGTTCCGACATTATGCTGTGTTTCTGCAAAATAAAGCAATTCTCTCTTGCTCCCTTCAGAATAAGCAGAACAGCTAGAAACAAACAACTATTATTTTACTCTAAGAAAGAATATTTTTATCCTTTGATAAAGTTTATTTCACGTTACAAGATTAAAATACTGAAGTCTTAAAACGCGCAATCAGAATAATATTCACTTTAAGAATTAAATTTATTGACAAAAAATGATATGTTACCTTGTATCAAACAAAAATTCTATAATAGTCTAAGTTATAATTTGTTTATCTATTTTACTTTTATATACTTACATAGTTATATAGAGCACGCTTGAACACGTACAGACAATTATTTTTCCATTATTTATTAATCTTAAAGGAACCTTAAATTGAAAGCAGCTTCTCCTGAAGGCCTAGTAAAATTTTTCGACGAAGATAATGACTCGTGTTCAGGCAGACTTTAATACCCTCTCGTAATTCAGGGATTTGCAAAGATTTTGTACTCTGAATAAATTGTATGTGCTGTCTTTCTACTTCTTAAACGCGTCTTCGACTGACAATTAAAACGAGATTACTAAATATTGGTAAAATCTCTTAATCCTAATAATCATTAAATTCACTCTCATTATTTTCCACAATTACATTTCATTACTAAATTGATGGATATTATCTCTTCGATATATTGATGTTTGAAACATCGATATTTACCATTCGATGTCCCATCACCTACTATGCTGTATGTGATTCATTAACAATGAAGTAATTATTCAATTATGTAATTTCAAAATGAAAATGGTTTAGAAAATAGCTATCGACGTATTCATTACACATGAAACATTTTATTTTAGAAGCAGAATGTATATTCTGACATTCTTATTTCTAGATGAAAATGATTCGGAAGTCATGCAAAGTAATTTTAATATACATAAAAATACTTGTAGATAAAACAGACCCGAAAACTGAAGCAGAATGTGATGTTTTGTGATAGGACCGCAGATTGTGAACAAAAAGTAGAAGAATGAAAAAGGAAGAAAGGAAGACGGAAGCTACAGGCGGAACCATTTGTTAGAAAGCAATTTTCAGATCTTCCTGGTGTTTTTCCACCGAAATAACGACTCTTTCCGCGATTCTCAGGCGACGCTCCAAGTTGTATAAGGACTTAAAGTAACAACGCTCCACTTCGCAACAGAAAAGGATGGAAAAGGAAAGAAACGGCTAGAGAAAGAAAGTTATATATTTTATGTGAGACAAAATTTTTTTATTTTACGTCTTTCCGATTAGCAATATTTTTTGGAAATTACATTATTTTTAGTAGTATCACTAATCTGACTTCATTTTTAATTAAGCTCCTTGAAATACACAAAAAATATGCTTTCTCATCGTATACTCAAAAAATCTAAGTTTTGCGAAACCAAATCGTAAAAGGTTTTATTTTTACTTTAAATTAAACGATATTGAATTCAATTCGAAAAGCTTTTAAAGGAAACGTTACATTTTCAAGCAAAAAGACGGATTTTCAACTAAAAATTTAAATTTTCATCGAAAAAGGAAATTTCAATGGAATATTTTAGAATCATTCTTTTTGTACAGAATGAGGTATTTATACATTTATATTTTATAGATTCATTTAAAATGTATGGAATTGGGACACAGCCAAAGCAAAGATACCTGGTTAAAAGGTTCAGTGAAGGGAAAAAAGGTTTTGCGTTTTTTCTTAGACGCTGAATCATCTCAAGAAATACAGAAAAGTTTCGTAATCGACATCAGACTGAATAATGTAAAGAATCTCATCAGCAAAGAGAAACTTGTCGATTCGCGAGGTATCTAGACAGCTTCTTGACATTTCCTCAATGAATGGTTGCCGAAAGTTTTTCGACTTGTAGCACGCACTCTTGTCGATGAAAGATTCAGATTCATTAAGGTTTCGATTCCTTTCTCGCATTCTCTCTTTGGCTTCACTTTTCTCTTTTGCGTAGCGCCTCCGGTGAGTTGAACTTCGTTAACCATCCCGTACGCCGCGCCGCTTCTCACCCTGTTAGCCAACTTAGCCCAGTCCATTCCTCTCTACACGGTTTGTATAACAGTATTTCGTGTACAAAGCCGTTTCGAGTGATTCGCATTTCAAAGAGCGAAGGGGATAATTCTTCCGTTGAATGAAGCCCTCCCTGGCAGCTTTTGCTGAAACGGTATTCAAGGTATAATAATTCTATTCATTTCCAAAGCCCTTCTTTCGGCACAAAAGAGTCACGTTTAAGAAAAGGGGAAAGAAAATCTTTTGGGCTAAAGAGCGTGCTGAAGGAATCTTTGATGTGAAATTAGTCAGGCATTTTAATTTTGAGGATATTTTAGCAGTACTTGTGAGAAAGGTCGATTGTGTAGAAATCTAGCGCCAATTTATGTGGAAAGGTGGAAAGAATTATATTTTTTCATTTTAAATCAGAAGGATATTTTCTCGCTAAAAGCACTCGAGGAAGAAGTAGTCGTTCATAAAGTTGAGCCGACATTAAGCACGGAGCCCATATGCGAGGTACGCTCCAGTCATGATTAATGCTGAGGTCTGCGTGCGAAACTCGAGTAGTAAACTCACGCCAAACTATAGTATCCACACTAATTACGCATCCGCCATTAAGTAGAAAACACTACGTTCGATCGGTCTAAGCTTAATAGTCATTCCCAACACGAAATAATTGAACTGCCACATTGTAGAAGAAGATATAAATTTTCTAAACCGAAGCGCAATTCTCCTTATACTTATCATAGCAATTTGTTCGATAATTACACTCGAGTCTCTCAAATGTCAACTTCACAAATCTCAAGTTCTCCCAAATGTCAAGTCATGTTTCTCTCAAATGTCAAGTACATCTTTCTCAAATCCCACTTTTAAACACTGCGCACGCGTTGCGTTCGGCATCTGATTGGTTGCTATTCGCGCGCAATTTAAAACGCTAAAAAATGCACTTGAGTCTCCCAAATGTCACGAAATTCTTTATCTCTGTAGTCACATCAATTGCGCATGCGTATTGTGTATAATATAATACTTTTAAGAGTTTTAAATTACGCGCGAATGGCAACCAATCAGATGCCGAACGCAACACTTGCGCAGTGGTTACAAGTGGGATTTGGGAAAGACGAACTTGATATTTGATGTGACTATAAAGATAAAGAATGTCTGGAAATTTTGGAGACACGAGTGTATTAGCAATCTCATAAAACACCATCAAACCCATAAACATTTCACAAAAACTTTTGAAGATCAGAAAAATATCTTGAAACAACTAAAGATTATTTAAAATCTCGTAAAATTCCATAAAATCCTTCGCAATTCTTAGAAATCTTTTAAAATATCTTAAAATTCCTTGAAATTCCAGGATAATATTTTTAATTCCTTAAAACCCGCTCACAACTCCCATAAACCTTCCGAAATTCCTTAAAATTTCACGAAAATCTTAGAAATCGCTTAAATACATTGAAATCTTCTAAAGTTCTTAGAAACCTCTTAAAATTCCTGAAGATTTCAGAATATTCAGAATCCCTTAAAATTCTTTAAATTAGGCTAGTCTCCCATGATTGCGTTTTGCGTTGCGTCATAATGAGAGAGAAAGAGACAGAAGTATACTTTTATCCTTTTCCTCTCATTATGACGCAACGCAAAACGCAATCATGGGACGCCACCCTTATAGTTTGAAATCTGATTGACTTTGAAATGACTTGAAGTTGTAAGAAGAAAAACAAAATAATCACGCGCGTGTTGGTTTTCTAGTTTTCATAAAAAGAAATCAGCCCATTTCTCCTGTTCTGAGATCACTTTGTGCTGCAAAGCCTGTATTAATCAAAACATATACATGTGTTTCAATTAATGAAGCGCTGTCGATTTTTTTTCCGTGCATTTTTAATTTTGCCTTAGTGTGACGCCGCTGAGTCAACCCGCCTTTTTTTCCTCTTTATATCCAAGAGAGAATTTTGGCGGAAGCAATTATTGAAATATGTTACTCCAACGTGTTATTTAGGGTAGCAACAAGGCAAAGAAAGGTGTATACAAGTATGGTACTTAGGTGGCAATACATGATTGTAGGAGGAAATTGTGATTGTGTGGGTCTCGGTAGCAGAATGAATCAGGGAAGGGGCGAGACCTTCCCTTTATCAAAGGCTCTGGCAGTTTGCCACGTCGCACCGCATAATGAAGCAGCACGTTGGGCTTCGACTATGCCCGCCATACCATGCAGAGCATGTTTTACCTCAGTGTAGAATAGTTTATTGTATGAGGGAAAGCGCGAGAGAATACGCCATGCTTACAGTGAGGTGCGCATGATGATATTCGCGGGTACTCGTAGACTGTAATAATGTTCGAATAAGAGGGACGTGATGAAGTTGGCATTATCACCCTTAGGAACCCATATTATAACCACAATGAAATGAGTATCTGCAGGCGGAAAGAATTTCCCTTCTGGCTTTCAATTTGTCCGCGTTCCCATGTTTCTCTGTTTTCAAAACCTAGTATGTTATGTAAAGACAGAGCCGTTACACTATAGCAGACAAAAAATTCAGACTACAAAACTTAGACCTGGTGCATAAAACCCTAAAAAATAATAACTACTCGACGTGGTACATTGAAAAATATGTTACAAGAAGACTTAAACAAATCAAAAATAAACGAGACAACGCACCGACAAATGACACTCAAAAAAGTAATCAAAACTTGGACCTAAAAAGGATCATAGTCATCCCTTATATAGACGAAATATACAGAACCATAAAAAGACTGTAACTTAACTATAACGTGACAATTATTTCGAACTATTACAAAGACCCGTACAAATGTTTCCCTACACGGAGAAAAATTTATAGTAGATCTCACTGTACAATAGTATATTATGGAGATTCAACCATTCAGTAGTTATTCTTACTACTGCATGGGTAAAATCTACTACAAAGTTTAGTAAATCCAGCCGCTAGCTTAGTCTGTCCATAATATACTATTGTACAGTGAGATCTACTATAAATTTTTCTCCGTGTAGTAACAAAGATATCATCCATTTTGACTACAGGACGCACGTCATCTATCGCATCCCTTGTGAATGTGGTCAGGTGTACATAGAGCAGACAAAAAGATACTTGAAAGACAGAATCAGAGAACACAAAAACGATTGCAAAAAAGACTATCGCAGTACGGCCCTGGTAACCCACTCTCACACACAAGACCACAATTTTGACTTTTCTAATACCAGAATAATCGGCACAGAACATAACTACAGAAAAAGAATTTTTAAAGAAATGTTCCATATAATTAAACACAAAAACAATGTAAACAAACGATCCGACATCGAGTCTCTTAGTGAAATCTATTTCAACCTCATAAAATCTGTATAACCCCTATTTCATATTAACCGCCTTTTACTAATATAGTCGCAACATACACCATCAATGACACTCCGACAGGGGACAGTATAGCTCCACTCATAACCTCAAATATTGATCATCGCAATCGACTGACGTTTTTGTTTCCACACGCAAGCGAGTCTATACTCGCTTGTTCTTTTAAATTTTACTAATATTTTATAACATACAAGTCTGCAACTAACTGTTTTTATCTTTAACTGTTATTTGTAGAATAATTGTTCTCCATCACCCACAACTGTTTACCATGATATGTTTTTCTGAAGAGGTCGGACGTCGTCTGGCGAAAGCTAAAAAAGCTTAATAAGCTTGATTAATAAATTGAAAATAGCAGACTAAAAAACTTAAAATCTTTACATTTCTTGATCCACGCTATTCAACAAACGACAACAACACCGTTAAATCTTAGTATGTTATATTTTTTGCACCAAATTATTACGTCTCATATAAGTATAGAGATTATTCAGAAAAAAGTGATTTAAAGCGATACACAATGGAAGAATGTCTGGTCTAATCATGTTTACGCATCACGTGCTGAATCTCCTGCATCCACAAGAGTGGAAAATATTATCGCCATTCAACCATAGCTGAAAAAGTGGCAGTTGTATAAAACTGAACCGAATTACCCCATTTCACGTAACTGTTCTGCGAGGGCCATTTGAACACTTTGTTTTCTCATTATTCCGGTCTTAAATTAGAATGGCAAGCTTGCTGTCGAAAATGTAGGCACATAACCGACGCAAGGTCGGGCCATAATGAACAAATGGATTTCCCATATTGGCGTCTGCTGTGCTGGGCATTAGAAACTTTATCGATGCTGGGCGAACGTAAGGCTATACGAGACATTAAATTTTACTACTTTTGGATTCGAATCAAATTGCCTCGGAACCAAAAGTCTCTACAAAGTCGTAATCGTATCACGTCACATCGAATCTCGTCAGCTTTTTTCATTCACCATTCACAATTTTTTATATCCACAGTGTAAAAATTGTAGTAAAATCATCACATTCCGCTATCATGACAAGTGTCTCTCAGAAGTGGAAAACTTACGATCGTTTATTGTAACTCCGTTGATATTTCTACCTTCTTTGCTTCCATTCCACTTTTACAATTTTTCTCTCAAAACTTATCCGCGGCATTTCATTCAAAGCTCCTGCCTTTGTTCACATCAAACGTTAGCTGTTATTACCTTTATTAGTCGGTTATGATTTTCTTTATCTTATACGTCATCTCCCTCCAATATAGATAGGTAATGTTTTGTAATGTGCAGTCAAATCACAAACATTTTTAAGAGTGTAAGAATTATTGGATACTAAATCGCTTCTTTGAATTCAGAGAAAGCTAACTAATTATATCGAGCGCTATTTAGTGTACTAAACAACTCCAATGAATACACGACTATTCTGAAGTCTAGACTCTAGAGAACTGCCATGTTCGCTTAGTCCCAAACTATACCATCTCGACGCATGCGCAGTAAGCGTCACCCGAGGCTTTTTCACGTAATTTACCTAAATGAGGGATTTTACGCAGTAAATAGGTAAAATATCTCACTTTTTTACAAGTTTATCGAATTTATTAGTGTTATTTTATCAAGTACTATATATTTATGTCTGACTTATTAATCGATATTATATATCGGAGCAAAGTTTTGCTTACCTGTGAGGATAATTCTCTGTTGGTAAGTAATTTTAGTCACGTGGCAAGACGTCACAATCTGCCCTGAAAGTTAAATTATATGGAGGTATTTTACATAATATAATAAACTAAGGAGGTAAAATACCTAGTAAATTACATTAAACAACCATGTAATTTATCTCAAGTGGCGAAAGCATAAATAGTGGGGAGACGATCATATTGTGTAACAGAATTCTAAGTTTTTCCAATAGTTGAGATTTAGTGTACGATTGAATTAAATTGAGAAAAATGTAAAAATACCAAAGTGATATAAAATGAACAATTAATGAAGTAACTTTCATCATTATTTCAAATAAATTATCTTTTAGCATAATGGAGCTATGACCTTTTGACGATATATGATATTTTACTATCTAATTTCAGAGATTGAGCATAGGGGCTTCTATTTTTTTTTTGTGCCCCATTGAAGCAAACTTACTGCAAGATTTAAGATTAAAACCTGAGAGAATAGGGAATCTAAAAAAACGTCTTTTGTTCTTGTGGTCTTTTCTTTATAAAGAAAGCAGAAGAAATTTTCGCGAAAAGCACAGGCTTGAGGGTAGACAGAAGATTAAAGGCGCTGAAAAAAGGAGGATGAGAGTTCGGGCAAAATGTGAAAGGAAAATCTAAGGTCAAGCGAGAAGATTGCGAGAGTAATAAAAGTGTATATTGAAACTGAATTTATGCCTTCTTGGACCGAAAATGAAACACATAAAAATCATAAAATTATTAGAATTAAAATTGCCGTTTAGGTTCTATAAGAAAACCTCATTAGCAGCTTAATGCCTTAACTTTACTTTTCACTATGTTCTATACAGCTACTCTTTTGTTTTAAAATAGAAGTGCAATTTATTACGGAAAAGTATATTTTTAAAGAGATAGTCTTCTAAGTAGGTATTGCAGAGAATAAAGACTTGTAAATGAGCAAATGAATGCTCAGCTTATCATCCCACACCTTTTTTTTCTTAAGCCGCTTTTTCCTTTTCTGTATGAATTTATTTTATTTTTTCTTCCTGTAAGAAGGTATGGAATATATTAAACATTTAATCCGAAAATAATTCAACTTACATCTCTTTGATTTAAGAAAAAAGTTATTCTTCTCCATTCTAAATGAAATTGAAAATAATTTCAACCAGATCATATGACCGAGGAAAATTTAAGAAGGAAAACATTTCTAACAGAAGCAATCAAAATTATTTTTAAAAAAAAGTAAGCTGAAACTTTAATATTATTCTTCTAAGAAGCATTTTTAGTTTTTTTTTTACAATGCAGTGAAGATTTTTTCTCAATTTTCCACTGTTGGTTTAACTTCAATTCTCTAAAAACGTGCTCTCTTTTGTGGATCAGAGGAACGAATTCTCGATATAAGCGGGCAATAACGCGACGGTTGTCCGTTGCCTCCAAAGATTAAAAGAGGTCCTCCTTCACCTTTATCTTTCACGTTGCGGTTAACTGGCGGCAACATGTGCCACAAACTCAAAGGACATACGGACTCCGCTCTTCTTCTTTTAGGGACGTGGTTCGGGTTCCAAAACGAAAAAGACAAGTCTGCATCGTGTAGTCCTGCTTCAGCTCACATTTCTCATCTCGTATATGCCACTCCAGAAGCAAGAGGCACTAATTTCTACCAGAATTTCAGACTATTCGGAAGACTAAGATTAGATTGCAACTTTCATGTCGAGTTACAAAACTCTGACATTCTGTATACAAAAAAAAAAGCTAGAGATGGAAGTCTGTTTTAATTGCATCCTTTGCTAGAAGAATAGAATTAAATCATGGCATGAAATCTCGAATTGAATAAAGTCGAATATCGAGAAATCTCGAATCTGTCTCGAAAAGTATCAGAATAAGAAAAAAAGCATTGCCAAATAAATTTAGTTTTTATTTCCACAAATGGCGCTGTGATAGCTAAGGTCATATAGTTATGAAAAGTAGACAATTTGGGAGAGTATAAATAAAACAAATGCAATGGTTAATAGACTGATAAATAACGGGTTCTGAGTCTTGAAAATTATTTCGCTAATATTGGCCACCTAGGCAAGTTCCAAGGTAAATTCCAATTGTGGAATTCTCATTAGCTTATGTCTATACCATGAATAGACCATCTATGTTGAGAAGATGGCATTCCCGTAGGACTTGAAAGCCAGTATAGAGGGTCAGCAACGTCCGTTGGCTTGTAACCTATCGCGATAACGACTCCTAAGTAGCATTGTTGTCAATTTCATTTGAAATCTCTAATTTACCCCTTAATGCTCACGTTAATATAAATTTTAATATTACCAGAATTCAACAATTTTAAATAATTCGACAATTTTATGTAAAATATTCTTGACATTACATAATGGATTCTGAGATAATTTGCATACCTTTGAATTTCTAGGAACTTGTTTTTGTAGGGATAACCCGACGGACTTAACGAAGTCCTGAAAGTTGGCGGCTTAGTATTAGTTGGTCGAAGTGGAATTAACGTAAAGTTTAAGGAGACCCGCGACGTCGAGTCGCTGCAACTAGAGAAGAATTTAACGATAATGAAGTTATACAGTAGCAAACAGAGTCGTTAGCACGGCGAGGTCCATTCATACAAATGTCAAATTCCGGGACTTCCGGAATGAGAATTCTTTTGAAATATGCTGTGAAAAATCTTCCTCATAAATAGTTTTTCAACACCGTCTATGAATCTCGTCTGCTGGATTACTAAATCAAAAATAAAAAAAAAACGTTCATATCTTTGCAACCGAGAGAACTCGTTTCCTCCCCTTTATGGACAAATAGTATAATAATAATAATAATTGGAATTTCTATTCCTTTAAATTGTTTCGATTCCTTTAAAAACACCAACATATACATATACTAATACTACACGGAACATTTTTGACTAAAAAACGATTTGCAACATGTAGCATATTTGATTGTGAGCGAATTTTTGTTACAGTTTTGCGAAAGCGTTTTGTTGTGCGTGCTGAATCATCAATCAGGAATTTTCGCAAATATAACGATACTCACTTTATTGACACGACAGCTGCGTAAGTGATCGAGGTTTCGAGGTAATCCATCATTGACCATTGCTGGAAATACAAAAACTGCGTATGAGAGGAGTCGTTAGCTATAGCATACTGTCAACTACTCAGTGATTGTCGATTACCATTCATTGATCTGACTCGTCGGTTGGAGATTAAAGGCAACACGATTTATCACTTCGAACAATCGTAGGCATTTTTCAGATTTCGAATCATTATAGGCTTGAATACACAAGTGCCGAACTGGAAGGAATTTCTCGCGCAATAAAACGTCATCATTTCTACAGCCTATGATAAATAATAGGAAAAAATGAATAACGCATTGCCTTAGACATTGTTCATTATAAAACGAATTAAACTTAAATAAGGCAGAATTTTACGATTGCATAAATTATTTTATGCTTTTATTCATGCATATTAGGCATACAATTTTCATATGGCTTTTCAATTTTCATGACTTCTTCAATCTATTCACTGTAACAGTGAGCAAGCTATATTTAAAAAGCGCTTTCATCAGACTAAATCTCAGGGTGTCAATTTTTGATCCAAAATCAATTGTGCAACGCTTGCTTTCTCTTTTGGGTCAAAGTTTAACTCCTTGGGATTTGGTGTGAATGTATCTGGTGATTTGCTGTACTATCAACGTTCTTGTCGAGAAGAACCACTTCTTCCGGATGGACCAGCTCCTCTGGATGGACCAGCTCCTCCTCTGCTTTGACCTTTGCCTTGTCGCCTTTGGGCTCTACCCAATTCTGATCCTCTTGGAAATACTGGGTAACGTACATCGCCCTCTACGACAGTTATAATCCCAAGAGGATCTTTATAAATCAGTTTAATCGGACCATCGTCACTTGCTCTAAAAAAAACCTCCGTTTGGCATTGAAACAAGTTGATTTGCTCTTGCTGTTACCCAAACTTCAGTTTCTTCCGGTATTACTGGCATAGCAAGGAATGGCTGCCCTACTGGATATGCTGGTGGTCGATTCCCAGCCTGTGTACTTAATTCTATGAAAAGAAAAGAGAGATTCAAAAACATTTTGGAAAAACCGCTGTTCACTATTTTAACAATTTAGAATACTTTCTTAATATTTATAAAGTAAATACATTTTTTATTAAACTACTACAATAAATATACTTACGAACAGAATTGAGGAAAATCACTGATTTCAAGAAGAGGGTACAAATGATGAACGTCATTTTGTTAAAAGTGAAGCTTCTAGAATTTTATTGAACGTTGAAATTAATTAAAATTAAGGTCTAAATGACTAAGAGTTATATACCAACTGATAATTCAGTTATTAGAAGGTATTAGAGCAATAAAGATATAATAAAAGCACATAGAATTTGCTACGTAAAGCAAAAAACGATTTCTGAACTGTCTACTGATAAATACAAGAAGGAAAAACTTTAAATCTACACTTGAAATTGAAAGCTGTAATACATTAAAAGTTGTAATATACATTTATGACCCTGACTGCGATAGTGATAATATTGAACTAAAAATATAGACTTTATTTAATAACATAATAGGTTGTTTAAAGCAAACTGAAAAAAGAATCCATAAAAATATTATGTTTTCTGAAGGAGAATTGGCTTTCAATATTCAGTAAATTATAATGTGTGACATTATACTCTTGCGGATATTTTCATGTTCAGAATATTTTCAATCTAGTTTTTTGGAAGTTTGTATAGGATTTAAATTATTCTTACATGAGACTACGTATTTTAATCTAATTACAAATACGTGTTTCAAATTAACGTATCATTATAAAGGCATAAAACAGTTTTTTCAAAAAGTTTTATTTATTTTTATTATTTTACAAAAATTTTTTAATATAGTATAATATTTTTATTCCTCTATCAGTCGGTAATGCAAATTCCTAACAGAGATCTAACTTCAGATGAACAGTAGATAAGCTAGGTCTCTGACATATCGGCTGAGGCTAATTTTGTGCCTGAAATCTGCATTGCCGACTGAGAGTATTACCAACTGAAGGTAATACCAACAGAGGGTAATTTTGCATGGGACAGAACTTTTTCGTTGTCAGTAGTCAAGAGTTAATGACTAATGATAAAAAGTTAATTGTAAAAGGGAAATTGTCACAGATGAATGGTAAAAAACAAGAAAAGAGAGAAGTAATGAAAACCAGCTACTACTAAAGTCAACTTTACCGATATATCCTATTTGTGGCAAATGATCCTTAGGTTGAATCCTACTGAGAGATTCTGGTCAAACGAAGCGTTAAGCAGAGCAGTTTGGAGAATGGCAAAACAATTAAAATTACTCATGCGAGGCAACGATGTCGTAAATTAGTTGCAAGCGGTAAGAGTTAGTTACGTTAAAAATATATTGTCGTGTAGCATTACTGAGAGGGTAGTTGGCAGCTCTCGACAAGCAACTTAGCGCTCCTCCCTCAAAACTACAACTTTAGAATCTTCCCTCCCCCGTTTGTCGCCCGTAGAAAGAATACTTCACAACCGTCCCCTTCCACCTTTTCTCTCTATCGGATGGACATGGGTCGGATTCGCTACCGCTATCACCTTTCCTCCACCGGTTTACTAGCTCCTGCTTCAACTATTATCTCTTCTGAACAATTTGTTCGATGCTTCTCACTGTGCACTGACACGTATACTAATTCAAGAGTTGTAATACATACAGACTGATGTAAAGACTTTACTTGATGTATTAAAGAACATCAGGACTAAAAAGATTAGAGTCCGGAAGTAATAGCGACTCTGAAGTTTCAAGTAGGTATATTAAAGAGAAAGATACAGTTTGAAAGAGAGAAACAAATACTTAGCTAATAAAGCGCTTTTAACAAATCGAGTGATATTATCATGTGTAATTTTATTTAAAATAATGAGAAAAATACAAAAATTTTTATCAGTTGTTAATAGTCGATAATCTAATGTCAAACTTCAAATGTTAAGGTTCAAGACTCAAAAGTCAATGGACAAACGTCAAATTGCAATGATAAAATGTTAATGGTGAAGGTTTAAAAGTCAAACGTAAAACTTTAAGGGTCAGGAATCAGAGGTCAAATGATTAAGGTCAAGACTAAACTGTCAAGAATCAAGAGTCAATAGTAAAAGGTCCATGTCAAAGTTTAATGGTAAAAGGTAAAATTTCAATTGTCAAATATGAAATCATGGGTCACAAGCGGAGGTCAAATGTTTAAAGCTACTTAAGGTCAAAGGCGAATCAAAATATTGAGGTCAATTCAATAATTAGAGGTCAAAGGTTAAATGTTAATGCCAAAAGGTCAATGGTAAATTTCAATGGTCAAGAATCGGAGGTCAAATGATTAAGATCAAGAGTAAACTGTCAAGAGTCAATAGTCAAAAGTAAACGGTCAATAGTCAAAGTTTAATGGTCAAAGGTAAAATTTCAATTGTTAAATATGAAATCATGGGTCATAAGCGGAGGTCAAATGTTTAAAGCTACTTAAGGTCAAAGGCGAATCAAAATATTGAGGTCAATTCAATAATTAGAGGTCAAAGGTTAAATGTTAATGCCAAAAGGTCAATGGTAAATTTCAATGGTCAAGAATCGGAGGTCAAATGATTAAGATCAAGAGTAAACTGTCAAGAGTCAATAGTCAAAAGTAAACGGTCAATAGTCAAAGTTTAATGGTCAAAGGTAAAATTTCAATTGTTAAATATGAAATCATGGGTCATAAGCGGAGGTCAAATGTTTAAAGCTACTTAAGGTCAAAGGCGAATCAAAATATTGAGGTCAATTCAATAATTAGAGGTCAAAGGTTAAATGTTAATGCCAAAAGGTCAATGGTAAATTTCAATGGTCAAGAATCGGAGGTCAAATGATTAAGATCAAGAGTAAACTGTCAAGAGTCAATAGTCAAAAGTAAACGGTCAATAGTCAAAGTTTAATGGTCAAAGGTAAAATTTCAATTGTTAAATATGAAATCATGGGTCATAAGCGGAGGTCAAATGTTTAAAGCTACTTAAGGTCAAAGGCGAATCAAAATATTGAGGTCAATTCAATAATTAGAGGTCAAAGGTTAAATGTTAATGCCAAAAGGTCAATGGTAAATTTCAATGGTCAAGAATCGGAGGTCAAATGATTAAGATCAAGAGTAAACTGTCAAGAGTCAATAGTCAAAAGTAAACGGTCAATAGTCAAAGTTTAATGGTCAAAGGTAAAATTTCAATTGTTAAATATGAAATCATGGGTCATAAGCGGAGGTCAAATGTTTAAAGCTACTTAAGGTCAAAGGCGAATCAAAATATTGAGGTCAATTCAATAATTAGAGGTCAAAGGTTAAATGTTAATGCCAAAAGGTCAATGGTAAATTTCAATGGTCAAGAATCGGAGGTCAAATGATTAAGATCAAGAGTAAACTGTCAAGAGTCAATAGTCAAAAGTAAACGGTCAATAGTCAAAGTTTAATGGTCAAAGGTAAAATTTCAATTGTTAAATATGAAATCATGGGTCATAAGCGGAGGTCAAATGTTTAAAGCTACTTAAGGTCAAAGGCGAATCAAAATATTGAGGTCAATTCAATAATTAGAGGTCAAAGGTTAAATGTTAATGCCAAAAGGTCAATGGTAAATTTCAATGGTCAAGAATCGGAGGTCAAATGATTAAGATCAAGAGTAAACTGTCAAGAGTCAATAGTCAAAAGTAAACGGTCAATAGTCAAAGTTTAATGGTCAAAGGTAAAATTTCAATTGTTAAATATGAAATCATGGGTCATAAGCGGAGGTCAAATGTTTAAAGCTACTTAAGGTCAAAGGCGAATCAAAATATTGAGGTCAATTCAATAATTAGAGGTCAAAGGTTAAATGTTAATGCCAAAAGGTCAATGGTAAATTTC